>OY365809.1:45353123-45399794 GCA_959347315.1 Bimastos eiseni | reverse complement strand
GTTCTAAAGCGTCTCCCAGCAAAAAGGAACTCGACTGAGAAGACAAGATTTCAGACAGGGGACAGATACATCGCCACCTCCAGTACGAATCATACATTGAATTGAGGGAGGCAGGTCATATCAGGGAGCCAACAGCGATCTTCACCCGCTAAATTTTGTGAGTGTTCGGCCGCAGAAGTACCATTTTCGTTTTTAATAAAGTTCGGCCGCAGAAGGATCATCCTGTACGTAAACCTTGCCGTTGTTTGATGCTTCGCCACATCTAATGTGTGGCTGCATAGCTGTCAACGAGCAATGAAAACTCAACTGCCAATGATTCCACATACAAGCACTTAAGCCCTGATGGGGCCAATTCTGTCCCAAGTGACCGAAATTACCGCACGCCCATTTCCAAATCTCCTAGGAAAGAAAGTTACAAAAGCTTGGTGCTACGTCAAATTCTTCATTATTCTTATGTAAAAACTCTAACCTCCACGGTATGGTCATCCATCCTCTTCTTGTCTCTCCTGCTTCCTCCTTTATTTGATGCCATAGCGAAATAACGCTTAAAGAGGCTTCAAAAAATTGTAAAGTCTCATGCAACAAGACAGATGAAATTTAAAAAATACTAAATTGACGAAATTAATAAGAAAATGGCAATTAATTCTCGCCGGATGTCGTGCCTCGCCAGGCAAACATTTTGATTGGTTGTCAAGTGCAACGAATTCAGTGGGCCCGAAGATACCATCCGGCCAGAATTTGTTCTCATTCGACTGATTGGCATCTGTTGCTGACAATCATGGCCCACATTGCTGAGGCGATAATAATAATAATAATAATAATAATGGATTCCTACTTAAATGTCTTCATTGGATTAAACAGCCAAAAGTAAAAGATTTTTACGTAACGGTCAAAACACTCCATATCTTAGCTACACTGCCCTTCTAAGCTATCAATAGCTTACAATCGCCAGCTAATCATCAAATCTGTACAAATCAATAAAAATAACTTTGTTTTTCAAAGGTTTATTTAAAAAATCAAAAAACCTCAATGATCAAAGTTTTTGCTTTTTAGATGTTTACTCTTGAAAGTCAACAGTAAATTGCAAATTTATAATAACTGTGAGTGTGACGTTCACACTTCAGTTTGATCATTCACCAAAACGACAAAAAAACTGTCTAGAAAATAGGCTGCCTAGGTTTTTCCAGCCCCCAGATCTACTCTTTCATTATTACAACTTTCTCTATATCGTTTTCCAGTCATTTCCTACAAGAAATCGTCAGTTCAACAATTATATCCGAGTTGGCACTGGAGCGCGGACGGGGGTAGAAATCTTGAAACAAATTTCCTCTCAGAGGAGGATTTGAACCTCAACCTGTCGATTGATGGTCCAGTAAGCTGACCGCTGCATTGTCGCACACTCAAATCAATATTGCGGACTCGATTTTTATATAGCGCGTGTTTGCTGATTACCCGTCCGTCACTTCTCTCCATTTAGCTCCTCCTCCTGTCAATCATTCCTAGTTGCCTGCATGAAATGAGTGAAACGCGTATATCAATGTATTTTTGTATGCATTCAGGCAAGCATTACACATACGTAACTATGCATAGATGGACAAATGGGTTGATAGTTGGATTAGTGAAAATCGGGGGAAGGGGGACGGTGGGCGGACGGATATAATTTGATAGGCAGCTGAGCATCTTCAGTTTAAATGAGCTAGTTTTAGTACTTTAATTGCAAACTTTTTAACAACGGAGCGAGGCGCATGCGCCCTCATTTGCTCCACCCCGCAGTCTACGTTCAGCAGACAGTGCACTCTAGAGACATGACCGACCTTCTAACCCAATTCGACCATAAAACGTCAGAAATTCTTAAGCCCATTTCTAATTTTCCTTTAACTCTCTTCTTCGCGTCATTAACCCCAGTCTCCGCTCATTTCCTTGTACGGCCTAATCGCCCTGCCCCATCTCAACCCTCCCCAACACTAAGCAACCTCTATTAGGGTCCCTCTCTCCTATCCACAGCGGCCGTAACAGCGAGTCTTACCAGGCAGCCTAAGTCGAATCCGTACCGTATACAAGGAGCGGGCGAGCCGCGCTCAGCCAGCCGATCTCGTTAGCGGCTGGGGCCGGACGCGATACCCAGGCGTGCATAAACTCACGTCTATCGGTCGGTCCCTAGGGCACAAACGGTCGGTCGGACGGAGCGAGCCGCCGGTCGCCACAGCAGCACTCACCCACCAGCTCCTCGACCAATGTATGTAAATTGCCGCTGTGCCGCGCAGCTGCAGCTGGCCAGAGAACATCGACGTAAAACGATTGTATGGAAAGCCGTGTGCGTCAGAAATGCGCTAATTTATGTCCGCCGCGCGGCAGCGGGCGGGCAGGCCTGCGTGCGTGCAAGATGCTCGTACGATTGTCGTCGTCGGATCTGTAATGATTCATCTGGCACCTGGCCGCGCCCCGCAGTCAACGGACCCGGGGTGCAGAGGCTGGGGAAGGGAGGGCCTGATGCTTTGACGCTCTCTCCTGCCTGATGCTGCGGCGAGCGTCCGTATACCGACCGATCGGTCTTGATCAGCCAATACAACGGACGCTGCGATCGACGACGTGTTCTTGGCTCATAAAGAAACAATGGCGGCGCCGTACGCATGCGCACTAGAGATCAGAGGCGTTAGCGCTGGCACGCACTCACCCGCGCTTCTTACGCTGTCGGTTATTGAACGCGTGTATAAAAGGAAAGAAACCTAACGAATGAATGATCGAACGAATGAATAAATAATAGAGCGAGTAAAGGAAGTGATGAACATTGAACAACCTTGATTTCAGAAGCTGGATGTTGACCCAATTACAGTTTTGGCCTTGATGTCTGTGCCTAGGACACAGGCGCCATAGAAGTTATTAATTCATTTTTTTAAATGGTCCACTTAAATGGACACATTCTTGGATAAATAAATTATCGCACGCATATAATTCCACGGATTGCTTAATTAACTGCAACTAATTATTAGATTAATTGCACTTCAATGAATTCTTGTGCGCTGACCGAAATATGCGAAACAAAACCAAGACTATCGGAAACTGGTTTTGATTTGTCGATTTCCTAAGGAGGTCGTGCGTACGTCTATTTGATGCATGCAGTTTCGCCCTACGAATACGTGGTTGCGCCAGGCAACAATGAAACCCGGATGTTGACCTCATCAAGACTTGGCTTGACTACACCATCGCATCGGCTGCTGCTTCACGCAGTATAGATAGACACGCGCCAAAGTTACTAATTAATTAAATTTATTATTATTAATAATAGTGTCGTAATTGCAACAAAATTTACAACAACAAATAATTTGTCCTGAGTGTATATCTACCTCCGCTAAGAATGATATTTAGACCCCCAATACTGTTATTGTAGGCCCATTTTCGGAATAACTGTCTTAAATTTTTATGGAAAAACAATGATAATAATAGTAATAATAATAATAGTAATAATAATAATAATCTGTATTGATGTTTAATGGTTTACGAATAAATTATTTTTTATTACTAGAAAAAATAAATAATAATAAAATAATAACGATAATTTTAAAATAATAATAATACCAATAAATCAGATTGCATATATATATATATATATATATATATATATGATGTAACATAAGTCTTGACGGACTGACCTCTTCGTTTTGACCTGATTACGGTTTGGATTTGATGCGCCATCGATTGATGTACCCATTGCCCAGCATTAGACACGGGTGCAATAAAAGTGCTGATTAATAAATAATAAGTATTGGCGTACCGAAAACATTAATTCCAGTCTACTTCGTCACATAATAATATGACTCCCGTTCAGCTTTGGTGCAATATCAGTACGAAGATTCAGAACAGTAACTTCAGCTAGCCTGAGAGGTAACCTTGGACATGAAGTCTTAGCGGCTTCGTTTACTCAGCCTCGGCATATTAGGGCGGAAGGCAAGTCCTCCAGTGTCATCTTCCCAAGAACGCTTTACTCATCATAGCGGAGTTGGCTTAAAAAAAGTGCAAGTGAAGGCGATATCTCAAACCAAAATATCCGCACTGCCATGGCGACGAATTGAATCTCTGGCCTATCGTCTGACATTTCCACACGATAACCACTACACTACATAGGCCTACTCGTATCGGGCACCCAGCTAGCTTTAGGGAACACATCTGACCTGCAAGTGGCATTCGTCATATTGCGTCAGACCTCACTGCGTGTCCATGACGCTCACAGAATCTTCGCACAAGTGGCGCCTCCAGCGACACATCTGCTCGCTGACTCATCCGACTAAAGGTTTCGTCTGCACGGGCGACACCTACCCAGATCCAGCGAAAGTGGTCGCTGTCTACTACTCAGCCGATAAAGCGGATCGAGATCACTTTCTGTTTGCTGTCGTGAACTGCGTGCTGCGGGCTTCCCCACCGACCGACCGACTCCACCAGCCGAGCGACGGGAAAGAGTCATTGAACGAGGGTTCGTCAGCGGAGGAGGAAGGTCTCTCAAGCATGAAGACGGTCTCGGCAGATGGTTGTTTGCACACGGGCCAACAGTTGCATGGCTGGTAATTCTGCCTTGGGCAAAGGAATATCGTCTTCCTTCTAAACAACGTTTGTCCGTGACCCTAGCTCTCATCTGCCAGATTAGCGGAATATATTTCGTGTTAGGCTTTGTCGCTATGACAACTGTGGCTACAAATAGTCTGTTAATAAGCGCTGCTGATGTCTAGATCTATGTCTTTTATAACTTAATAAAAAGCTTGTAAATGTAGCATCCTTGTAGATGTACCAATGATTGTAATTTGTAAACCGTTCCGAAGTGCACGATACTTATCAGCGTGGTAACTAATTAGTGTGAAAAGCTTGCAAGTTTTTAAAGCTAATCGGCAAAATGGATCATCGAAGTTCAATGCTTATAGGAAGACTATACCGGTCTAGAAAGACTAACAATTATGTCTTCACCCACACAATGACCGAATTTGTACAGCAGCTAGAACGGCAAAAATAGCGTACGACAAGAAATACTGAGAAGTTGCTGTCAGTTAGATAGTTAACTATGGTAGTTTTTCGTCAGTATGTATGTATGTAACATCGCATCAGAAATTCTTAAAATCTTGAGGGCTCCTTTCGAACTAGGGCATAGTTCAAAAACATAAAATGACTCTAAATAGACGATCATTAAATTTCATTTTCTCAGGACATTTTGCAATATCCCGAGGGATGACCGCGTTGGCCTAGGTTTAAAAACTACCCAACATGTTGCCAAGCAACCGCCCAAGACAAATCACCAACACGAGACAGACGAATTAATAAAGACTAATTACTCTAGACAACCACAACAACGATCAAAATCATCTCGAACAATAAACACGACCAGTAGTTTTCCACACAATGCCCCACAAAGCGGACTCCGCTAATTACGAGCGCATCGGCGTGCCATACCGACATCGGTCGGACAACAAGAGTCAGGTACGCAGCGACTGGCTGCAGTCGGCCGCGCGCCGAGCGTCGTATTATGACGCTCGCTTCCGTGGCCGAGGCCTCGCGCGGCGGCCACGATGCTGCTGGCATTGTGTGTGTGAGGCCGGTGTACGTACGGCCGTTGCTCGTACCGCCGCTGAGAGTGGTGTGCGTCGGGCCTGCGCCCCAGCGGCGGTTGGTCGTTCGTTCGTTCGGTCGAAGAAGGGAGAGAGAAACGGAGTCTTCTTTCGCTGTTCAGACGAAGCGCGCATCCAACGGGCGACGACGGCGTGTGTTATGCGCGAAAGACGGACGGACGGACGGTCGAGAGAGGGCGCTTTTGGATGACGACAACGAACGCACGAACGAACGAACGAAAGAACGACCCGCGGACGGAAACAGAGAGAGAAACCGCGATTGGAGGAGGAGGCGACGACAGAGGTGGGGGCGGTGATCATGATGATGACGACGACGACGATTGCTTGTGCTATTTATAGATCTGTGCGTGTGTGTGTGTGTGTGCGTGGTGCGCGTACCTGCATAAGCCAACGTCGACGATTTCCGTAATTCATCGTAGTGCTCTCTGTCTCTGTCTCTCTCTGTCTCTCTCTTATCATCGTCTGTCGCTCTACTTGCCGTCTGCTGCGCTCGCGTAATTGGGAATGGATGTTGGCGCCTTTGATTCTGTATTAGAAGGGCGACATAGAAGTCGACGCTGTATTGTTCGTGTGCGCTGAGGGGGCTCGGTCGAGTATGGGCGTCTGAATAGGGGAATTCCGCAGAATATATTGCATGCGTAAGTATGCGTGTGTGTGTTTATATGTATGTATGCATGTGTTTATGTATGTGTGCTTGCATGTACGTCTGTGTGTGTGCATATGTAGGCTATGTATGTATGTATGTATGTATGTACGTACGTACGTACGTATGTGTGCTTATGTGACTATAAATGCTGGGATTGCCTCTGAGTAGACTTCCTTAAGGGCGCTATATAAATGTCATAATGAATTAATGATTAATGAGTGAAAAATGTATGTATGTGTATGCAAGTGTGAATACATGTATATGCTGGGCCTGCGCTGAGTAGAGCTTGGTAGAAGGTGCTATATAAGTGTTAAAATGAATTGATGAATGCATCTATGTGTATGTATGTGTGTATGTATGTGTAAGTTTGCAGCGTCTCTCCTCTCCCTTAGGCATGGTTGGCCAGCCTTTCGAATAGCTTCCATCATTCCTATCTCAACTCAACAACTGTGTGGGCCTTGGCTCGTCCAGGTTCCGTTTGACGTACCCCAAGGTTCTGTCCTGGGTCCTCTGCTATACCTTCTGTCTATGACAAAGCTGTCCGTTGCTGGCACACGAGAGGCTTTTGCACCAACTCTTTTGCGGATGATGTGCATGGGTACAAATTACAATTACTGCCTGACTGGATGTTCTTTCTGGTTGGATGATTTCTAAGCGGCTTCGATTAAACCATTATGAAACATGACAATTTGTTTGCCTTCGATGGCCGTGGGCAACTTGAGGGTATTGACCTGCTCAGGTCTTCCCTGAGATAACTTTTTCTCACATAGTCCGTGGCCTGGGTGTTGCTCTTGACCGGGTATTTAGTTTCGCTCAGCATATGAACCTAATCGATCGAAACTGTCATTGTCAGCTCCGAGTAGTATCCCTGTCTCTGTCTCTCTCTTGACGCTTTCGTCACTAGTCGAACTGACCTATGTTGCTCGACGGATAGAACTAAATATACCTCTGTCTTTGACTCTTTGTGCACAAGCGCGATGTGCAGCATTGGGGGCCTGCCGACCTCTTAATGCAGGGCCTCTCTAGTAGGCACTCTTGCTGTGCTCCATCCTATCTACGTCCTTTGTCGCCCACAACCCAGCGTCCGAAGTTGCATCGCGTGGGGTGCCTCGCTCTGGGACGAGGGGTGAACTGTAGTCCCACATGCTTGCTTGCTCGGCTACCAGGCAGTTATAGGCGCCCCATCTGGAACGATCTCCCGCTAGAGCTGCGTTCATTACTCGTGATCATCTAACTGCTGTATTAGGCGCCAAACTCTTTTTCCTTAAGTGTGGTTGGACCGAGAGCGCTCTTTTGGTGGGTTTAGGCCACTTCAGAGGGCGCTCTATGAATAACATAATGAATGAGTATGTGCGTAGGCCTATGCATGCGAACATTTACACCGTGCTGTGTTTTCTCAAGCATGTTTTCTCATTTCTTCTACTCAAGATTCTGGCATATTAAAATAATCTTAACAGATGCTGCAATGATAGAAACTGTTGATATTTGGATTTGCATTGTTTTAAACGCATTTGAACGCATTTCCGCAAACGCTATCTTAGCGATTATACGCGGTGTTCAGAGCGCATGACAATTATGTTGAATTTCCGACGGGAGCATTTCTTCGTCATTGATTAGGGGTCATTTTTCTCGGAGGAGGAGGAGGCGTGACAACGCCGTATACAACACGAGATAATCGCTGTGTCGATATTGCAGCAGCGACGGAAACCGGGTTAGCTCTCGCGCGGTCGATCTCATCAGAATCTGGCACGGCCCCGACTACCGACACGCATTCCTTAGCGCGTTGCCATTCCATTGTTCGTCGCCCGTAACGGTTGTCGGCGTCTTTGTCCGCCTCGTTTGATCTGGAATCGCTGTCCAGGTGTCTTGAACCGCCGCTGGGTGTCTCCTCGATGCGATTCGCCGCCAACGCTGACGTGTACGGCGTCTCGGGATATCTGTGTACGAGGATGTCCAATCAATATAGGCGCTCGTTTGATGCTGATGATGGTTCGCAGCCGCCGAAACAGAAACGGAGCACGGACAGCTGCTGCTGCTGAAGCGAGCAGCAGCAGCAGGGATCGGGTAGTCGGATGGATGATAGTGCGGAGTAAACGCAGACGAGATGGCGATGAAACGTGTTGTCGTGTATCTGTCGTCGTTGCCCGTAGCTCTGGCCTCCTTGACGGCTGGGGAGTGTGTTGAGTGACGATGACGGAACTTGGGTAGCGTTAGGATCGGCTCGCCACGGAAATTGCCACAGGAATTTCAATCGACTGAAGTTATTACAGGAACTGCCACAGGGCTTTGCAATCAATTTGAATTATTACAGAAATTACCAGATGAATTTCTATCAACTGATGTTACTGTTATTACAGTGATTGGCACAGGGTATTGCAATCAACTGAAATGATTAAATAAGTTCCCAATTACCAGTTGAATCAACTATAACAGCAACAGATATTGCCAATTGGCATTGCCATCAGCTGCACTTGTTAGAGAACTTCTTAATCTGGAGAACAATTGCTCAGCTGTAAAGAAGCTGATGTGTTTAAAGGTGCCAGTTAACGTTACTCTAAGCACAACGATTGCCAAAATGGCTGACCTGTTAACAGGTGTGTTAATAGGTCGAGTTCATGAATGCAAGTAATGTTGTTGGCAATGGTTCAACTATGGTAAAGAAAACCCTTAAGGAATGAATGCAGGTTGTTCGTGTGACAATTTGTTTGTGAGCTGGTTACTGATCCTTTGCTGAGCAAGAACCAGAGAGTAAGGATGTCATTTGCTGTGTAAGATTACGACTTCTGTAGCATTGTAATGTAATGTAATTGTTAGGAATATCCACAAAATATATTTTAATGGTTGATGATTTTGGAACTGCAGTATCATTTGTGATGATATTGGATTTACTTTAATGATTAAATGAACTTAATTAAATAATAGAACTATTTATGTCAATAGCATTAATCAATTAAATTAACTAATTAATTACTTTTTTATTTACTTAACTTGTACCACTTTTGAATCAGTCAAATCGTTCTGTTAAGTTTGAAGATAATGAGTTTGAGATGAATGGACAGTTCTTTTGCGTTATGTTGGATGTATTGCAGGATAGGATCTGTTCGAATAAAGTCAATCTGCTCATCTGCAGAACGTCAGAATCTGCAATTATTAATCTCAGTGAAGGATGACTGCTACAAGTGCATTTGATGGCACTGGGGTGTAGCAATTTCTGCAATACATGTACTTGCCCACAGGGAGTTTCAGCAATATGTGTCCTCTGTGGCAATTTCTGTAATAAGAACAATGACTGGCAAAGCACCATATGGCAATTGTTTTAATAAGTGTATTTAATGACAATGCACTGTGGCAATTTCTATACCATGAATACATACCCACTGGCAATTTCTTTAATAAGTGCAGTTGATTGCAATCTCCACATCGCGATTTATAGGAGTGCAGGTTTAAGTGGATGGGCTGTAAGCAGAAACAAGAGGAAAAAGCTTTCCAGGTTTTGAGGCATCCAGTTTAGAAATTACTAGAGATGATGATGAAACGATATTATAGACGCATGTTAAAGAGTTATTAGCAGGCAGCGCATCGTTCAATTTATCAATGTTTGTCGCTATTAGTTTTGGTTGGGAGGTTCTACGATGAAATTGCAGAGGAGATATCGACATCTATCAGCACAGTCATTATTTAGTTGAGGAGATTGTATTCAAACTCTGAGATCTGCAAAGAAATTCGTTTAGGGCAACATTTTGTGAATGGTGGATTTGATGTAATTTATTTCTGTCATTTTAGAAGTATTATGCAGGTGTTTGTTGGGTAGTAGGGAAAATGGCATTTGTGACCAGCCTTTGTCAGTGCTTTGGTTATTTTTTGGCTAAACATTGGCAGCAGTGGAGGGTTGAGTGTTGAATGTTAAATTGGTGGATGTTTGGGTTGGCACCATTTTTTTTCTTTGATTTGGTTTTGGGAAATATGTTTGAACTGACTTCATGTCAAGTTTTTTAACCTATTGAGAATGATTTTCTATAGAAAACCTGTCGATAAAATTCAATGCAAGTAATTTCCACTGTAGGGAACTTGTCCTTCTTACCATTGATGAGGATTGGTCACTGATGTCCTTGCCCTATGATGAGGACATGTCCCTACCCTTCTTGCCAACAATGAGAACTTGTCCTTTAACCATTGACGAGGGCAAGGCCTTACCATTCTTATAATGGTATGAAGGACAAAACAAGTCTTGAGAAATCTGCTTCTGACCCAGGTCATGGGCATAGGTATAATAACCATTAACCATTTATATAGGATATTTTAAACCCATCACAACTCTGACTAACAGATCTAAAGAATTATATTGCAAGACAGGTTGCAAAGGTATTTTGTGTTTAGCGTGTATATTTTACTTTGCAAATGTATCTTGTAAAAGCATTTTGCAGATGTATTTTATAAATGTATTAGCAGTTGTAACAGCAAATGTAAAGATGCATCAGCAAATGTATTTTGCCAATGCATTTTGCAAATGTATTCTACAAATGTATTCTGCAAATGGCTTCTGCAAACAGATTCTAAGCTCATATTAAGACAGTTAGGAATGTATGTGGCAGAACAGTCGAAGTTGCATACGGCATACCGCTAACATTGCATAAGTTGTCAAAACAGTTGTTTGAATTGTCTTTTCAGCAACGATAGACACCGAATCGAATCAGTGTCTCGTCTTCGGGAAAGACACACCGCATCCATCATTTCTTATTGATCGACCGCCACCTAGTGATGAGTTTGTATCAGAGAGAAGAAGAGTGCAACGAAGAAACGCGACTGCCAGAATAACCAAAGGACTGTCGTGTGGATTAAAACTCGTCCTCCGAGGTGCAGCGCGCAGCTAACGCGCTTTCCGTAAGCGCCGCTCGGAGGGACGAACGTCTCCGCGCTTCGGTGTCAACACCCCCAAAAAGATGGCACTTCATGGAGGTAAATGTGTTAGGGGTTTAAATGTGTTTTGCTTATGTGCTAGGGATTTGTTTATTTTTGATCGTTTAAGAGTAGTACGAAAGGGTATAAATGTTTTGTAACATTTTGTCACTAGTACTTCTGGGTGTACATTGTATATTAACGTATGTATGAATGGACGTATTTGTGTGTTTGTATATGTATGTATTCATGGCTAAGATCAGTTGATGTTGCTGAGTAATTGTGACTTGCTCAAGGTTCCTACACAGTAACAGTCATCTCAGAAGAGGAGAATAGAACTCGTACCCTGCGTGTTATACTGTGAACGCTATAACTGATTGACTGCTGCATTTGATTGTACTTATTATTAAAGAGGAAAACATATTGACAGATGAGACTCGATATACGATTAGATAATGTAATATCAGGTGCATGATTAGGTGTTTGATTTGATCGAATACATGTTGTGTTGGTAATTGGTTGGTGTGAAAGGAACTTCCTTGAACAGAAATTGAATTGATTGATTAATACCTACTAACATTTTTATTCAATCAATCAATCAATTTTCATTTATTCAGTTATTATGCTGGCAAAAATGCAGATGGTTACAATGATTATGATAAGTACATATTAGTATTTAGACAGTTTCAGCTAGTTATTCAATGGCTATTCACGAATTGTAGGGAACCTGTTGACGAAGGCGAATCCTGTCGATGAATCATCAACTGAATACCTGTCAATGAATCCGGAATCGAGTGATATTCGATTTGGTAGGAAAAACTCATCCAACTACGTTTGTTCCCATCGTTAGAAGCACAGTGCCTTCTCTGTTATGGACTCTACCCCTTAGAATGGGTTCCTCTGGAACTTCGGCTTTTACCTAGGGTCTCCTTGTCTTCTTTCTACTCTACTCTTAAATATTTCCTCTTTGACCGTGGTTGGACTGGGAGCACCTCTGAGGAGATTTCTTGAAGAGGTGCTATATCAAATTTGATCGATCGATTGAGTGATTGACATTAGTGATGTTTAATGTTGAACAGTGTTGTCCATTGATTAAGTGCTCGCCTTAGAGAGTATGGGTTCAATCCTCCTCACCTGAGACGGTTACCGTGTAGGGAACATGAGTATGTGTCACACTGAGGTAATGTAAATAAATATTACCAGTAAATCAATCAATGATGTTCATCATAAGTTACATTAATGTACTGTAATGTAAATATTACCAGTAAATGATGTTTAACATGTGTCACATAGATGTGAAGTAATGTAAATATTACCAGTAAATGATGTTTAACATGTGTCACATAGATGTGAAGTAATGTAAATATTACCAGTAAATGATGTTTAACAGGTGTCACATAGATGCAAAGTAATGTAAATATTACCAGTAAATGATGTTTAACATGTGTCACATAGATGCAATGTAATGTGAATATTACCAGTAAATGATGTTTAACATGTTTCACATAGATGCAGTGTAATGTAAATATTACCTGTAAATAATGTATTAAACGCCAGTGTTTCTTGTCTCCGTAGCAGGTCCTTCTTTGACAGCCTCCAGTGGCGGACATCCCCCGATCGCCAACCCAAAGGTCGTCGAAGTTCACTCCAATGGCCTCGTGGGTACCAACAACCAACCTCAGGGATACCCATACTCCACCTACACCAGCCTCAGACCCATGACCCAAAATATGTACAGCAGGGGACCCGCGCCCACGAATGTCTCCTCCTCGGATGGCGTCAAGTCTGCCAGCTCCGCGTGGGTTCATGTGAATACAAGACCGTTTCGTCCGAACTCTACGGGGATGGGGGCTGGTTTTGCCCTCAGCGCATCAGGCACCCAGGTCTTCCGCACATGCGACGCAAGGTCGCACACTCCGCAGAAGGGCGTCACGACATTCCAGACACTGGGAACCAGAGATGGGGTCTACATGATAGGACCGAAGCCAACAACCGTGACGAATGAGGCAGGCGGACTGGAACATCCGGTCATCGTCTCACGAGCTTCCTTCACCAAGCCCGCATGCGGGTCGTCGGACGGGGTCCCGCAGCCGGGCCCATCCGGGTTGCGACGTCAGTGGCCGGACAGACATTCTGCGACGATCACGACGAATGAAGCAGAGATAAAATGCCAGCCAACAGGAAGTTCTGTGATGTCGTCGTCCTCGCTGTTGTCAGGCGCAACCCGCTTTCAGAGTGAATCGACGGAGCGAAGGATGGAGAAGCCGAGCCCCGGTAAGAGGGGGAAGATTGCAAGCGCAAGCGTCGTCTGTATGTCGCCGGTTTCCGACTGCGAAGTCGAGGCTGCGGCGTCGACTACGACTTCGGCTGACGGGGGAAATAGTTGCCAGGATGCAGGGAATTCAAGATTCATGGGTAAATTTTTTAATTGATTTTGTAAAATGCATGTGTTTATGCTTATGCATGTGGATGCTTCATGTAGCACAATTTGAAGTGCATTTTGAGTATTTCAAAGGCACTTACTCTGATTGCCTACTTGATGTTGAATGTCATTTGACAAACTGAGGAACTGTGCAGTTCGAAAGTTAGCACACTAAGGAATACATTGCGAATGTGAGGAACTCCAATGAACCCATTTCGTGCCAACCTGCCATTTCAGTGTATTTATTGCAATTTCACTTGTCCGATTTTGTCAGGGTTTCTGTAGGCATAGTCTGAACTCTAGTTGCAGTTAAAACAATGTTGTTTTCCTTTCTAATGTCTCAGTTTTCAAGGATATTTCATTGATGGCAGCCTAAACAATGTGCAATAGATATGCTGCAGTTTACTAATAGTTAGTTGCTTATAACATTTCTTCACCATATATCTGTTCAGGCGATGATTCGAGCAGTCGGGAACTCGTGTCTTCCTCTACGGCTACCAATGATCCTTTTGGAAACGATGCCGACTCAAGTACCTCTACCTCCGTTGCTCGCAAGTCAACGAAGAAATCGACGAGTAAACCGGTGAATAGTAACGATACATTTGAGTGATATACTTAAGTGAAATTGAAGCAACCGTTTAACACTTCAACAATGAAAGAGTGGTATTGGTTTTCTTTATTAAATTAACTGTACTCTCATGTCAAAGTGTTAAACCTTGGATTTTAAGTTATAGGTAGGTCGGGAAAATTATTTGAATTGATTATTTGTGAATAACTTTGATGGAATGTTTTATGTTTAGACTTCGAGATTTGTAAGCGATGTGATTAGGTGTTTTTGGGCTAGTAAGATTACGCATTGCAGATATCACGATGTTGCAGATTTAAAGTGTCATCAGGAACAGCTACAATTGAACGAAAAGTTCATCCATAGTTTGAATTGTAAGAAAATATAATACAGCACAAGTATATGATACAGTGGTATTTGATATAATACAACTGTATTTGAGATATATATATATATATATATATATATGTTGCCATAATAAATAAAATAACTACAAATGAATTGATATAGTTATATATATATATATTGCTATTATAAATAAAATAAATACAATTCAATACAATTGTATTTGGTATTGTTCTCTTTCCAAAGTTCAGCCAGTACTCGACAAAATAATGATTCGACAGAACACCTCCACTGACGGACGCATTTCACCAGAACCCCTATTTCCAAATTTATTTCTATGGCTCAAAAGAGCCTTTCTACATTCTTAATAATAAATGTCGTCTCCTTTTAGAAACCCGGCGTGAACATACTCGGCAAAATCGCTGCACTCGGAACGGAACCGGATCGCCAGCAGTTTCTCGAGGAGTTGTTTGCGTTTATGGAATACCGTGGGACACCAATAACGACCGTGCCCGTCATATGTCGACAGACGGTAGACCTCTATCGACTCTACCATAACGTCAAAGAACGATCTGGAATGGTAGAGGTATGAACCATGATCTAGTGCAGAGGTGTGTAACCTTTTTGTTAATGCTGGCAGCCTTAAGTAAGTATATACTTTATTTATCCACACTCTGGTGTACAATACATTTAAAAGTACAGCATTCTAATCAAAAAATTTTGCTGCTAGATTGTCTGTCTGCGGAGTAACATGGTTAACGGTTATACGGATTGTAGGGAGTAGGAGGTCGTCTTTATTGGAGAAAGAACTGGTGCAACATGTGATCCGGATTCTCCGGGACCACTTTTAAAAGGCTCATGTTTTCGCCATGGCCGGCCTTCAAGATATCTTATATTGGGTTATGAATGTTTAATCTCAAAAATATGTTGACTGAAGTCCATATCTGCTTCAGTTGGCCTACCTTGTCATCTCATTCATAAAATTAATAATTGAGTAAATCTTGAGTGAATTTGACCGAATGTCTACTTAACATTTTTTGAATAGGTGTCGAAAGGCAAGCGATGGCGTGACGTTGGCAGCGCAATGGGGATTGGTGGTTCTACAAGCGCGGGGTTCACTCTGAAACGCAACTACGGGCGATTCCTCTTCCCCTATGAGTGCAAATTCGATCGTGGGGACGTCGACCCGACGCCACTCCTGGCTGCCATGGAAACCCCGTCGAGAAAAGACTCGAGACGAAAGGCGGCTGATAGGGAAAGAGACAGGGAAATCGAAATGGGTAATTAGTGAGATAATGGTCTTAAATCAGCGTTTAGAAAACTGTGTTCTGCGGAACCCTAGGGTTCCGTGAGATTAAGACAAGGGTTCCGTGGAAAACATTCAAGTGTGAACAAATGGAGGCTTTTTGTTTAACTGTTTTAACATCAGTGTTTAACTTAGTACAAAAGAGAATTCATTTATCATTGATACATTTTTTATTATTATTATTCTAATCTAGGCCGAAACCTATGATCGTCTGCATTCTCAAGTGTTTGTAGCTGCAGCAGAATATGTTTAGTTTTGGACAGAGGTTACATCAAAAATGTAAGATCAAAAGGGTTCCACGGCCAAAAAAAACATTGGGTAACACGGTCTTAAATTATGATTATTAATCAAAAAGATCCAGAATAGTGATTGATATGTCCATAAGTAATACATGAATTTTAATAAATAATAAATAAAGGTAATATTATTAGTATGTTTTTATATTATTATTAGTATTATTCAATTATTTTTCTGCCTCCTTTCAGAGGAAAGTCAGTCGTCATGTAGTCAGCTAACCACAACCGGACAACCACCAAGAAACAATGGTTCCACGAAAACGCATGGCCTGACCGGATACAACATCGAGACAACGAGTAGCGACGGTCCCACAAATGATGTCGGATCCGCAACGACTTCCGGCATGGCAGGGTACCAGATGGGATTCACCGGCCTGGCAGGGAACCAGCCTTCGGTCGATCAGATAAAACGACCCGGCCCGAACGATCAACGATCGGAGTTCAGCACTCTGCAACCCGTGCAGTTTTCCAACAGCTATGCCCTGCACTCCATGCAATGTGTCCGATCTTCGGCGCTTGCGAGCGAGGGTACAGTGCTGGCGAGGAGTGGTGGCGACTTCGGAAGAGCACTTGCTCCGGCTGCGGTCCCTGTGGAAAGTCCGATGGCTTCCAAGATGGACGAGGATGGTTCCAATGGTGGTTACTGTTCGTCGATGTTGACATCCAGTCTTGGAATGGCAAAAGGAGACAGGTGGGTGCTCATGACATAGGAGTCTATTGTGTTTGGGAACCTCTTCAAGTAGTGCTTGTCTTAATTACAGTGGAATCTATTGTGTTTGGGAAATTCTTTAGCAGCATAATGACAGTGGTGTCTACTGTGCTTTGGAACTTTTAGAAGTAGTGCTTGTCTGTATGAAATCTAGGTCAGATATGAAAGTTGTTTGAACAAACTCAGCTGATATTTGATAGATCAGAGATACGAAAAAGCCAGACGCAGTAGTCATGCAATTTGAAGGAAGTGATTAAACATCAATGTAATTTGCAATTAGATTAATGATTCTTGAAACTAGGGTGACCCTGATAGTGGGACCTTGATCTTTGGGTTTACCCATCGCTGCCTTTGTATCAAATTGCCTAAATTTGTTTGTATATGTTCTTATGATCAATAAAGTTTTGAATGGGTTTCAAGTGTTGACGCACAGTGAGGCATAGATTTGAAATTCAATTTCTTTATCCATTTTCAGTCTTCTTTATTAATTGATTGATTGATGTAGGTCTGACGAGACATCTATCTGCTTCCCAAACATTCTGCAATCAACCATGACCTCGGCATCCGACGCGGAGCTCGCAGGGAATGCCCACGGAACATTCGAGCTGGGTCCGAGTGTGTATTTAACCTCTGTTCCACGCATCGAATTGGCAGAAGCGAGGTTCAGAGATTCGGAAAACAAACCAAGCAATGGTGCCAGCCTGGCACAGATTCAGGGAACCGGTGTTCAGCCGGGTATCTTGCGATTGGGGAACTCCAGTGACTCTGGCACCCTACGAGCGGGTCAACCGAGCTTTGGGGCAGCATCAAGAGGTAGGATCATACTCGTATGCATTGCCATGTCCTGTTCAAGGTTGATCTGACTTAACCGAGTTCAGTCTGTTCTGGCTTGATGCAATCTCATCTCTCAGTTAAACTTGATCTATCGATTAGCTATTACCAATCTGATCTTTCAGTCTTATTTGACCCCCCACTATGATCTACCATGTTCCAAGGAAAGCAGAATTTGTATCAAATCTGATCCTGTGAGACCTCTGTTCAAAATAGTTGTGCTAAGAGGACCAGTCTGGTACATATACAATCAAGCAACTGTTGCTTGTAGCGGAGAGCTAGGTGACAGGTATGCAATTCCTTTCCAAGATATTGAGTTTTAAAATCAGAACAGAAGTATTAATTCAATGCTGTGATCTGGCATTGAAAGGGAACTGTGGTGGAGAGCTTCAGCATTCTACATCGTTTTGCCAATATCAGAACCTGGTCAATGGTTCGTCATCTGCCGAGCTATCTTCATCCGCTCAGCATCGCCAGGAATATCCCTTAGCCACAACACAAGTAGCTAAGAAGCTGCAGGTGAGAAGAGGAGATGGTGCATCCATGTATGTTACTTTTATTACTAGCAGTACTTAATTAGCAATAGCAATCCTTTTGGCTTTGATTTTGCAAAATCCTTGAAAATCACTTTTCATGAGAATCTCTAATCTAGGAACCTCTACAGCACAACTGTTGCAATGATCAAGGTTTCAGTCAGATATATCGCTACTAAGCAGAATCTTTGTACAAGCGAAAGTCCCCGGAAAAAATAAAGGAACACCTGTAGCCCAACTTGGATACAGTTTGGCCCATTGATGTGCTCCTGATTTACATGTCACTGAGTAATGTGCCCTACAAAATATCAGTGTTGCACTTTTCATTGTTGCTGTGTAGAAATATTCCCAGTATGATCGTTTTTGATGTGCTGCCTGGTTTAGACAATGATCTGTGTTAAGCAATCACAACTGGTATACAAAATGGCTTCCATTTCTCTTTCACATGGATGCCTTGCCTCAACCCTATGACCAGTTGGAGCTGGTGAGAATAAAAGAGGTGAAGGAAAGTATAGAGGATTTGATTGCACAGTTACTTTAGACCAGTGCTATATGATTCATGTGGGCTGTGCTGTTTCTGCTACCTTTCAGTTTCCCAAATCCGAAGTCGGAGCAGGCAGTCTTTCCGTGTTGAGGTCTGAGATGCAGTTTCCGCCGGAAAGCGTCGAAGCGCGGCAACCTGTTCTGAAGAAAAGGAAAATGCTAACGCACAGGGATATTGGTTGGTTGAATGCTAGCCGTCTTCTCTATGGAAAAGTTTATGTATATCCCAGAAGTGGGACGTGGGGAGGCAAGCACTTTTTTATTCTAAGCCCTCGAGCAAGCAATGGGATATACCTAAAAGAGATGCCTTGATCCCCATTGTTTCACATTGGCTTTCAATCATCGAGATGTCAAACTGTTCTTCATCTGGTGACTATTACTCCTGCCTTAGATTTAGATTTCTGTGACTTTGCATTTTTTAACAATATTTCTATTGTGTTCCAGGTATGCACTAAAAGCAAGAGAGTGCACAGCACGCTCACATGGACTTGAAAAGCAAGGCACCAGTAGAGCTCCTCTGCCTCTTTCTATACTCTTGTAGTGCCAGTCCCAAGCCTCGATAAACAAGGATGATGATGCTGATCATACTTGTCATAACACAGCATCGCTAAACGAGAACCAACCAACCTCTGTGGACAGATCAAACTGTTTGTTATGTCCACTAATACACAGGATTGATCTGAATTTTAACATTTACTCGTTATCTGTCCTGTAGGTCCAGTCGATCCCTGGGGAATCATGATGTCCCTGCGTTCTGGACTGATCTCAGAAAGTACCTGGGCCCTCGACGTTCTCTCCGTTCTTCTTCACGACGACTTCACCGCATCCGCATTCGGCCTGAGCCACGTTCCGGGTCTTCTGGAAGTTGTTGTGGAACACTTCCGGCGCTGCCTGATCGAGATATTTGGTGCTGAACACTTTGGAGACCTGGAGACATTCGTCCTGCGAAAGGAGGTGTCATCGGAAATCAAGTACACTCCAGAGACTGTGTTCATTAAAGGAATGCTGGAGAAACACCAAGAAGGTGGAAAATTTCCAAGTGATAGTGTCGAGGATAAACCTGATCAGAGTGACTTCGGGTGTCAAGTCATGTTCGAGAGTTCGGCTTTGGATTGGCAGATGGGACATGGCGATACCACAGTTCATATCATAACACACATGGCCAGCGAGGACAATGGTTTTCATGAGCAACGATTTTTCGGGAAGAACCTGGATGTTTTGAAGCGGAAAAGATCAAAATCAGATAAGTGTGTTGGTAAAGGCCTGTTGATAGCTGAGGGATCAGAACTCAGCTCCGGAAACTCCAAAATATTCAAGAAAACTATGGAAGTTGCGCAGAGTGAGGACACCAAAAATAATTGTGATGAAATCTCATTAACTCACGAGTCAAAGTCAAACGTGATCGCTAATGAAAACTTTGAGCAATTAGAAAAGGAAAAATGCTGTGTTGCTAGTCCAGAGAAAATAAGTACGCATCCGGATTCTTCAGCAGTCGGGCTTTCGACTGCATGTGGCTCCAAAGACAGAACAACTGACGAATTAGAAATGGAAATAAGCTGTGATGTTATTCCAGAGAAAGTGACCGTGCATCAGAATTCATTTCAAGTCGGACTGTCGACGGCCTTCAGCTCCGACGGCATCCAACTGTTCACATGCAATCACCTTGACTCACTGAAGCAGATGTATGGTGATATGGGCGAGGAGGTCGTACAGCCGGAGGAAACCCTGATTCGCTGTTGGGACGAAAGCAAAATGGAAGTCGCAAGGCGCTGCCTGTGCGTGTCCAACATCCTCCGAAATCTGTCGCTCATCAGCGGAAACGAGGGGGAAATGTCAAGGCATCGGGGTCTGGTGTTGGTCCTCTCACGACTGCTCCTTCTCCATCACCACCATCGCCAGCCGAAAGACGCAGTGCTCTCCCTCACGGGCCCCGACGGAGGGAAGAACCGGTGGTGGTGGTGGGAGACGCTGGTAAACCTCAGGGAAAACAGTCTGGTCGTGTTGGCCAGCATCGCCGGGCATGTGGATCTCTCGCTCTTCCCGGAGTCCATATGCCTGCCGCTGTTGGACGGGCTCCTCCACTGGAGCATCTGCCGGTCGGCCGAGGCGCAGGACCCATTCCCTGGGTCATCCCTCTCTGTCGGGGGCCTGGTGCTAGAGACGCTGTGCAAGCTGTGTGTGACGCGAGCGAACGTGGACCTTCTGATCGCCACGCCGCCTTTTGCCCGAATCGCCCTCCTTCTTTCACATCTGGCAAACCTTGTCGGCGACGCCCGACCACAGGTGACCCGCGAGCTCGCCCTCGGTCTGATGTCCCGCCTCGTCAGAGCAGACACGAGCGCAGCGCGAGCGATGGCCCTAGAGCGCTCGGCGTTCTCATTCCTGCTCGAGTTCATCGAGGGTGCCGAGCACCAGGCGAGGCTTGTCGCAAACACGCAGGGCATTGAGATCCTGCAGGACTTTCCCGAAACCATAGGGACCAGTGTCGACATGCTGTGCCGGGCGGCCGATGTGCTGCTCTGTTTAGCGCAGATTCCGGCAAATTTCGGTATTCTTTCCCGCTTCCATCACAGGCTACTCCAGCTGGTCATGTCGCAGATTCTGGACTGCAAAGTTACTGCCATTCTGGCCCAAGTCTTAGGTGTTGGGGTCCCAACTTGATCCAGTTTCTCAAATCCATTTTGAGACACACTTAGAAAGCAAGAAATAATTGTTTAAGTAAGTAAGTCTCATTGTTTCTGTAAGTCAGAAGGAACCAGGTGTGATTTGAGTATGCTGAGTTTAAATGGATCTTGCTGTGTGACGCTAAAACTCTGGATTTTGAGGCCAGCTGGGCGAAGGTGCTACATAAATCATTTAGCAAATGCTTCCACGTCTGTGAAAACTGATTAGTCCAAAGTGAAAACCAAGCGTATTTATCAACATTAGTCTTCAAGCTGCAAAGTTACATTATAGTCGGCTTAATTTTTCGCTGAGAGTAGTTTAAAAAAAGTACGGCAGGTGGTAAAGGGCGATCGCGCAAAACATGTACGTTGAGAGCGGTTTGAAAGTATTATCGAACTTCCGGCGATCGGCTTTAAAACTACCGGATCGTCGGTTCAAGATGTAGATATTTCTAAGAGGCTAAGTCATGATTTTTGTGTGGCTTCCAGCCGTAAATTATTAGAAAAATTATTCATTGCATGACTGCAAAAAAGATATTTTGCTTCTCTGTTGTCTTCTTCCGTACAAAATCAGTGATACACTCTCCATTTTTTGAAATGCCAAGATCTTGCTACAAAAGTCCCAAAATTTCCTAAGAGTATACTAAAAATATAAGTAGGCATAATAATAATTAGTTGAAAAGGAATTAGCTGTAATGAAATACGAATTTGTATCAAACAATCGCAGTTATTCGAAAAATAGCGAGAGAGAAAAAACACTTCATAACATTCTAAGTCTTAATACTAACCAACAATTAACACTAGACAACTCTTGGCTCACAATCATAATCTCTGTGAAATCTGACCAAGATCAACTCTGTAGCGCAATTTTTTGCTAGATACCCTGCCAATCGTTCTAACCCCGCGCACCTTATGACGGGCCCTGGTCACTAGGGCCTACTCATATCCGAAACTACACCACGCCTTTTGAATGATCCGTCTACTAAATTCCTTCATTTTTTGACTCCTTCATCATGGCCACACCCACATTAGTCTGTCTCAGACTCCTCACCCCAAGAGCTTTCTGCTCAACACTAAAGTGCCATCTCATCAAATCAATAATAGTTACTCATACCCTACTCTAGTCTCTGGCCCATCTGATCCTCT
Source organism: Bimastos eiseni (assembly GCA_959347315.1). Classification (NCBI taxonomy): domain Eukaryota; kingdom Metazoa; phylum Annelida; class Clitellata; order Crassiclitellata; family Lumbricidae; genus Bimastos; species Bimastos eiseni. The sequence continues at coordinate 45,377,284 of OY365809.1, read as the reverse complement.
TCTTTTTAACTCCGGCCCAAAGTATCAGTGTATCACCAGTCTCAACAGCTACTCTTACTTTGTGGAAACCGGATCTTAACCCAACCGGACTACCATTTGGACAGCCCTCCAATTCCGACAGTTTAGACCATTACCGGCACAATATTAGGCCTATAGTCAATGTTGAGACGTTGCATTCTTAACCGAGCCGGCTGTTATCGGTGACACAATGCGGTCAACATAGTTTTCATTTACTTTGAACAGATGTAATCGGCTCATTTAGCTTATTACAATACAATACAATGCAATACAGCTTTCATTTACAGCGCGCCTTAATAAAACAGTCTAAATTAAAGAACGCGCTACACAAAATTCATTAATCATTAATTAATTAATTAATCAACGTCGGGCGACTCTTGGAATGAATTCCAGCTAGAAATATCTGACCAACGATACCAGGTTTCCAATTGCGCTCCTTTTAAACCGATAAAAAATCACTGAGGTAGTCAGTTTCGTTCGCTCGCTTTCTCACTTACTTACCACGCGTATAGAGAGACACCTGTCGAACGCTCTTGAAGTTGTTTTCGTAGATAGTGGACAGAGAAGGTTAAGCCAGGAGGATAAAAAGGCGACAAATATTCAAAATGGTGTTGGGCATCGGCGAATATCCTCCAGAGTTCAACCCAAAAGTCCACGGTCCCTACGACCCTTCGCGCTTCTATGGCAAAAGTGAGTATTTCAGAGTTTCAGTTGCACGTATGAGGGCGATAATTGAGGAGCTCGGAGATAGGCAAGGTCAGGACGTGAATAGATCGTAATCGCTGTGACATTAAATCCTTTGTAAGAAAGATACATTCTCATAGAATTTTAGTAATATAATAACAAATTGTTCAATTTTATGGTATTTTGCTAGTTTTTATTTTTAGCTGGCGTAGAAGTTTTATCCCTCTGTGCCAATCGACCTAACAGTTGTAAGATCATTTGAATTAATGAAATAAGATGTGAAAAGATATTGCGAAAAGGTAACTTTATTCGATTGTTTTGTGCAGCTGATACTGCTTTCACCCAAGTGAAGCTCGGTGAGATGTTCCAGTGGCTGGGCCGGCGCAACTATCACCCGATGGCAATCGGAAGAGGCATCGGCAGAGGTGAGCGTAATTGTCACCTTTATCATAAGGATAAATCTTCTGCGGCCGACAGTTCCGCCGCAATACAAAAGAAAATTTTACATCTGCACCCGATTACATAAAACATTTGTCGAGTGAAGACCTCTGGCCATGCGCACTGTTAAAGGCACGTAAATTCTTTAAATACGCATAGTGGGGGTCAGTTTGGATCAGGTTAGGCATCGTGAGGGTCATTTAGGGTCAGGTTTAGTGTCGTTTTTAGGCATATGCGATGAACTTAGGCCGCATAAGTTAATTTTTTTGTGCTGTGAGAGGCCAAAGTTTCATCCTGCTGCTGTCAGTCTCCGTCTTTTTGTCGCTGTCTTTCTCTTCCTGTCAATCTGCCTATATGTCTGCCTATATGTCTGCCTATATGTCTGCCTATATGTCTGCCTATATGTCTGCCTATCTGTCTGTCACAACAAATACAGTGATCCATGGTGCTACAAGTCATCTACATCCGAACACATAAAAAATTTAGCAAGTGAAGATTGGTATTGGCGGTGTTAATGTTTACTTTGCGTTTGTGGTCATAGCTTTCTGGAAGTGGAACCTTAACTGGGTGCAGGTGAAGAAACCGGGTGTTGCCCCGCTTGTGCAGGCGTGCATGGCACTGTCCTTTTTCTACTACCTGAACCAGTACCCACATCTGAGTATGTCGATAGTCTACTGCTTTTTTATCGATGTTCTAATGAACTGGTTAAAAAAATGTTTACAGCTCTTTCGAGTTTCTAAAACGTCTTTTTTAAAGTTCAGATACATTGACTTGTTTATGCTTACAGACTTACCATAGTTATTAGTTTTATTATGCATTTAGCAATTCAATAGAAGTCAGTAAAAAAGACATAATTCAGAGGCATATTTTTTTATTTAATACATTTCACATGTAAATAGGATGAAATTTCTCACTCTCTACAAAGGGTAAATTAGTTTTATTGGTATTAACTATGAAACGGCCAAATTGCCAATTTCTGGGTGACCCCATTGTTTGATTTTGTTGGACTCTCGATATTGTTGCTGAGCAATGGCATCGTAACTGGAAACCGTTTAGAAAGCTTCTGAGGCAATTTGACCCAGATCTAATTGCAAATTGCCTGGACTACCTACCAGTCTTTATCTTATTCTAAGTTCTGCTGACTCAACAGGGTTAAGGAATTAACTTATTGGAACAGTTTTAAATGGTGGATTTGGTGTCCTATCATGTAATTTATTTTTGCCATTTCAGATGACATTGTATGAGTGTTTGTTGGATAGTAGGGAATAATATGAAAATAATATGATGTTACTTACTGAAAAACTAATCACTGGTATAGGCTACCCCAACCCTAGGTGCATATGCTCACTATATTGTCATTAATTTGTTACTGTAAACTTACATTTATATAGTGATACTTCTAAAAGAAACTGAACAGATTTATATAGCACCTCCTATAGAAGGACTCATTGTGATCTACTGTGGTAATGTAATCTAGCTGATTTTTGTACGCCTTTGATGGATGTGTTTCTCAATGCATTGATTAACGATTGCAGTGTTTATTCTTTTCAGAGTACCATCGCCACGTCAAGTATCACTGGTAAGGGGTTTGCCAAGCTTGTAGCTGCGGCATTGAAAGTTGAAACTTGGTGTAGGTACATCGATACGGACCAGCGGGGAACCAGCAAAATGTTTTTTCCGTCTGGGGAGAAGAATTTAGGACAAGTTATTCATTTGATGCGTTTTACTGGTCTATTCTGAAGTGGATGTTTTCGGGTGAAGTGTGGGTAAAAGAGGAATGCATTCGAAATAAAACATTGAACCAATTCAACTCTGGTGTTTTGCTTACTGTTTATTTTCTTAATATTTGCACACATTGCAATATTTACTTATATATTTTATTGCCTATTGTTAAACTCGAAGATATAAAGTTTTACTGCAACCGGTGCGATACTTTAATATATAATTAAATAAATTCAGTTTTATTGCAACTTTTGTAGTACATTATTAAGTGAACGAATTAAATTATTGCACTAGTTTCAATAAAACTGAAATTTATTTCTTTAGTCGCATTGTATTTATTGTGCTTTATGTAGGTCCTATGTGACGTAAGTGGGGATTTGCACAACTTGAAATCCAATTGGATAGGGATATGTTATTGGGAGCAATTTGGACTTTGCCTCAGCATGTTGGGTTTTGGAATCATTTGTTGTTTGATCGTTGGTGTTTGATTGCCAATAGGGCTTATAAGGGCATTCACTATCTCTACTTTGCAATGTGGGACAATGGCACGTTGCCTTTTTATGCATAGTCCACGGTCGCTGAAACGGTTACTGTTTATGGACATTGAGCAAGTCCTCCACTCACAACTGCCCAGAAATGATCCTTCAAATTTAGAGAGAACACTGTGCCATCGATGGATGCTTCGTCATTAGATTGTGGCGCCCTCTCTTGGCGGTTGAATGGATAGCGTGCGTTAACTCTTCACCCAGAGAAAGCGATTCTTAGTTCATGGTCGCTTGGACTATGAATAATTCAATAACGATGATGAATAAATTAGTAACTACATTTGCCTTTGTCTTACTAACATTGCAATATTACATTAGCATGGCTAAACAATTGTCTAGTGCAATGGGGTCCGACAAGGTAAGCGTACCGAGATGAACAGACTGTCGGACATGCAGAAAACAAATTGGAATTGATTAAACAACATAGGCCGAGACTTTGCCCTGGGTTTGGGTGGGGGTACAGACAGGAAAAATTTAAATTCCCAAACATGGATGCAGCGAGAAAGTATGAAAGTGGATGATATAGGAAGTTCTAATATCTATGCAATGTGGATGTGTGGCACGGTGGCTGATTGGTTAGAGCGGTCAGCCCGTAACGCTTAGTGTTTGCTGAGTGAGCGGGATCGACCCTCGTCTGACGTGTCACTGTGTATGAGCAAGTCCTTCGTGCACAATTGCTATGCAGTAAAACTGCAATTGCGGTCGAGACGCGTGCACTTCTGAGGAAAAAGAAATGTTGAAAGATAGGGCAATATCAAATTTCAGAAAAAATAAAAATTTGAAGGGATTTGAAAGGAAAATTTGACAGAGACAGAGAGACAGAGAGACAGAGACAGAGAGAGAGAGAGAGAGAGAGAGAGAGTGTGTGTAAGACCGAGACACGGACATACAACGAGAGAGAGAGAGAGAAAGAGACAGCCAGGCAGACAGACAGAGATAGACAGATATGTAACATGATTCGAATATGTCATCTATTTGTCGTCTGTGATATGCTCTCTAGAGTTTCTTTATCTTTGCCCACTTTATTGCTTCTTTTGAGAAAACAAAACCGACAAGACCGATATTATACGAAGATTCGGGCACAATTAAGAAATCCGAACGCCAAAGGAACAGCCTTCGTCACGTCCCGTTCGTCGACAAACATTTGACCGTATAAAGCTATTGCATTCCCTCCTGAATTTTCCACCGGATTTATTTTAATTTCGGTATATCTTGAAGAGACCATCAAATGACGCCACTTGTATGAGGTCTATTCAGTGATGAGACAAATGCCGATCTGATGGTGTAGGCCTATCAATGATGCTTTTGAACCGTGTTCCATTAGCTTTATTGTATCAGTTTAACGACTGTTATGACAGATCATAATGAGAAGCATCGCCCTCCTCCGTTATCCAGGCTTCAGACTGGCACTGCCACAGTACCAACAGGTTATAATAATAGTAACAATAATTTTCGTTTAATTTTAAATTGTATGATTACAGACATAGTATGAACAAATGATGAAAAGTTAGTACAGGAGTCGAATGTAACTGTCGGGAGCCATGCAGGGCGTCCATTGACTATCGTGTCCTAACCAATTGTTTGAAACTGCAGCACGATTCATAGCAGTGAGCTGAACAAGTGAGGCGTTCGTTTGAACAAAAATGCATAATGTCAGTCAGTTGGGAGGGAGGAAGTGGCGGGGGCGTTCTGTAAGGGATAAGACAATGGGGCACAAAGCTAAGGAACTGAGTTCGATACCCGTAACCCTCGTAAGGTTGATTAGCCCTTTTTCGCTAGGCGGCGGCTTGTGTTAAAATGATATATAGGCGACTTGGTCTAAAACGGGCCCATAGGGTCAAATGGACACCCTCTATATAGGCACCATCTAGCGGTATTTCTCAGCGTCTTCTACGACGCATGGCATCATGCTAATTATGTAAAAATTGCAATAAATCGCAAACTATTGGCGGGCGCAATTAGAAGTTTATTTTGGTCGATTTTCTTAAATTTGGCTGCCGAAAGTTAAATTCGACTCCTGTAACAACCTGTCACCATTCATTTCTACTATACTTGATATCATACTACAGTTTGTCAGTTTGAAATTAAACGAAAATTTTAAATCATTGTAGATGCAACGGCGTCTAGACATGCTGCAATTAGTTGTAGTGTACACTCTGTATACATCATACGCTATTAAATCGGTAGAGTTGTACTGCGAACCTATCGATAAATATCGGACCTCATAGTGCAATATAAATCAATCGACTCTGTGATACTGTAATGCTCATTTCTAGTGCAAAACGGGAAACCAAAATGGTATTTTTAGATAGGATTTACGTCACTATCATGTATTATCAGGTTGTATTAGCATAGGCCTACACCATGGTAACAATCGTCGACTACCCAATTAGTTACCGTAGTAAAAAGTGAATTTAGTGCCATTTGAAGTCTGATTATTAAGATGCAGAGGAACTCAATACATCCGGTCTAATCATCATTGGCACAAGAGTACACAATTTTAAGATGGCTATAATTTGTTACATAGCTAATTGGGCATATGATGATTTTTACTGCAGTTCTTAAAATTGATAAAGGAAGTTATCAGCTGAATCACTACTATTAAAGTGCTAAATAACATTGTATTGTTATAAAAGTTTCAAATTGTGCAACACAATTATGTCGCTTGTATGTCTTTTAATGTGCTTATAGACTAGGGTGGGGTAGGGGGTAGGTAGCAAATCTGTTATATTATTATTGAGATTTTATGCGTTATATAATATGTGAACGGCCCCTTATAGCGCAGTTTGGAATCATTTTGGACCTGTGAAGCAACGGCATTCGCCTCGAAAACGAATCGGACGGCAGGAAATCTACGGTATGATATTAGACATTGTCGAATCATTGCTCTATGACATTCTTAGTTATTAGGGACCTAACTAGATGTTTTAACTGTTTACTGCGCGTCGATAATGTCGATTGTTGCTGAATTGATGCGTACAGCGCGGCACGCGACGACATTTAATTCATCCGCGGCTAAGGCTCCAAACAACCAAGGAATAGGAACCATTGATTAGCCACAGCAGCCTAGAAATGCAATGATTGGATAACATTATGAAAGAAGATCAAAATATGATAACGATAACGAAGATCATTAACGTCGCCCGCCTCGTTTATTCAGCCTGGGGACTGGCGTAGGGCCATTGCTTATTGTTCCCGTAATGAGGGTTTAGAAAGTGAACTATTCTGTTGTGTTCTGGCTCTTGTGACAAGTCGATAACATCTGATATTTAAATACTAAATACCGAATTCTGATTGGACACTCTTAAAAATGTAACCTATTTAGTATTTACTGTAGTGTAATCGAACATTTATATAGCGCCTCTTAAAGATATCTACTCAAACGCGCTCTCTGAGCTATAGCCTTTAAGAATAACTAAACCTATGGAGAGCATAAATGTAAGAATGAAACCAGTTTATAGAATATACAAGATTAGATTGATGTCAACAATTTTCAAGTTATATCACATGAACCCAGGGGCGTCCGAAATGAAAATCAATGACAACCTTGTAATGAAGAATCTGCAATCAAGAAAAATGAACTGATAAAGGACCTACAATTAATTGTTAAAGGCGTCAGCGGTCTTCGCATACTTAGTCATTAGAAAGATGTTAAATTTGCCATAATGCTCCTTAGACCGGTTCTTCCTCTAAACACCGCGTGATAATATCTCATCTCAAGATCCACACTGCAAGCACAATAACACATAATGTTCGCACGATCTAGAACTCTCTACCAACCCATACATCTCTTTCTAAGTAGCAGTTATCATAAAAAACGTAGTATCCCATATTTTCGCAGCCACACAATGCGACCTGCCATATCGCAACTCATTCAAAATAGCAGTAAACCAGCAGTTAACTCAAAAGAAAAGAGCCATGGCTTCAATGGCCGCGATGGTTTCAGGCTTTTCGGTCACGTTCAGAGGTCTATAAAAGAAAGGCAATTCCTCGCGGAGTTCATAATGCGGTTACCTTAATCGCCGGTTTGTCTTGCCGAAGATTCTGACGCCCGGGGTGGACACGGTCGCTTCAGAGGATGCAGCCGAGATGCGGAACAATGGGAGACCGCGTGAGATGGACTTTGTCGATTGAATCGTCGAATTTATACAGCGCCAACAATGGAAGATTGCTTCAACCCCATGCAGAATCCTAAGCTGTCGGTATGTGTCTCTGTCCGTCTGTGTCTCTCTGGGTCTCTGTTCGGCGTTGTCTCTGTCCGTCTGTGTCTCCGACTCTGCATGTCTCTATTTAAGCTCGGTCTTTCTATCTAATATCTGTATCTGTTTGTTTCGCTATTGTTATATAGCCATCCATTGGCTACTAAATATATGTTTATACCGCATCGTAAACAAGCACAAGCACATCTACACACACGCGCGCGCATATATACACACATTCGCAACTACACACATACACACACAGACATACACCCACCAATCTATACATACACCCATCTACACACATCTACCTACAAACACACGCGCGCGCACAGTCTGTACGTTTAGAGACATAGAAAACCGGTTTAATTGGCGAATGCGCAGAGTAGAAAGAGGAATATGATACCAGTACGTGTCTTCAGCAAGAGACGAAACTGGCGCTGCATGATGACACTGTCTTGTACACGTGGAAACAGCCGAGAAGCCATCCAGTTTGAAGGAGACTAATTGAGCCAGGTTCAAAACCCACAAACGCTGTCCACCCACACGGAGAGAGAAGATGCGTCTAGAGACACCATAGAAGCACCGATACCAATGCAATGGAACTGCTTAACTGCGTCTCTCTATGAGATATATGTAGAGGGACGAAGAGACAGGATTACTGGCACTGGATATGTTTTATGCCATATTACACTACGCTGTGCTGCTACGCAGTGTTATGCTAATGTTACGCTATGATATGCGCTCGTGAATAAGCAGGTGCCCTTCGCTTGGCTTTCAAGTGGCGTTTTTAGAAGTTTTAGAAGCGAGTATGTTGACGTTAATTGTTATACTCTGCCGTCGTAAAGCTGCATGTAGGTTAGCCCTGGCTATCGACGCAACTTGGCCCAAATACTCTGAACATCCCTTTCATCTCTCTGCTGTCGACGGGAATCCTTTGGTTGGTTCCACGCTTGTGCGTGGGCTCAACCACTGGCGCTTCTTTCAGCTTACTGTACACTGTTTTGCTAGCCGATGTAACATATTCGTGAGTAAGGCCATTTAACATCATTTAGGCCAGCTCAGAGAACGCCTCAGAGTAGATATCTCTAAGAGACGCTATATAAATGCTAAATTACGTTACTATACTTTGCCATGTCATGCATTCGCCTTGCTATACTATGATGCTAAGCAATGTTTTTATTCGTCTTATAAGTCATAGACCGGCTGGCAGACTTTTTAAACTACAGATTCTTCTAGTTGCCTTCTCTCATCGTCGAAAGTCTTCGATGCCCTGGACTCTTTCCAGGACACTCGACGACATTCCGTTTCTTCTCTTGTAAGCAGGAATAAAGATATCTGATTAAATTCTCGCGCTCCCTCTCTTCTCCTCTCCTCCCTGGCGCGTCAATCGGCGCATTCATTTAGCTCCTACATAGACGTCATCTGTTCCCCTAACTCCGACTCCTCTTCCCTGTTCCTCCTCTTCCCTGTTCCTTCTCTTCCCTGTTCCTTCTCTTCCCTGTTCCTTCTCTTCCCTGTTCCTCCTCTTCCCTGTTCCTTCTCTTCCCTGTTCCTCCTCTTCCCTCTTCCTCCTCCTCCTCTTCCCTGTTCCTTCTCTTCCCTGTTCCTTCTCTTCCCTCTTCCTCCTCTTCCCTGTTCCTTCTCTTCCCTGTTCCTTCTCTTCCCTGTTCCTCCTCTTCCCTGTTCCTCCTCTTCCCTCTTCCTCGTCTTCCCTGTTCCTCCTCTTCCCTGTTCCTTCTCTTCCCTCTTTCTCCTCTTCCCTCTTCCTCCTCTTCCCTGTTCCTTCTCTTCCCTCTTCCTCCTCTTCCCTCTTCCTCCTCTTCCCTCTTCCTCCTCTTCCCTCTTCCTCCTCTTCCCTCTTCCTCCTCTTCCTCCTATGATGTCTCATCACATTTCAGCTTCATGTCTGCAGAGCAGCCTTCTTCTTACCTACCGACGTCGACCGACAGTTAGAGATAGGCGGACATACACGCAGACAAGAAAGATAGGCAGACAGACAGACAAATAAACAGACGTACAAAAACAGATAAACAGGCAGACAGACAGACAGACAGACAGACAGACAGACAGACAGACAGGCAGGCAGACAGACAGACAGACAGCCAGACAGACAGACAGACAGACAGCCAGACAGAATGACAGCCAGACAGACAGACAGACAGACAGACAGACAGACAGACAGACAGACAGACAGGCAGGCAGACAGACAGACAGACAGCCAGACAGACAGACAGACAGCCAGACAGAATGACAGCCAGACAGACAGGCAGACAGACAGGCAGGCAGACAGACAGACAGACAGACAGACAGGCAGGCAGACAGACAGACAGACAGCCAGACAGAATGACAGCCAGACAGACAGACAGACAGCCAGACAGAATGACAGCCAGACAGACAGGCAGACAGACAGGCAGACAGACAGACAGACAGACAGACAGGCAGACAGACAGACAGGCAGACAGACAGACAGACAGACAGACAGGCAGACGGACAGACAGACAGACAGAATGACAGCCAGACAGACAGACAGACAGCCAGACAGAATGACAGCCAGACAGACAGACAGACAGCCAGACAGAATGACAGCCAGACAGACAGGCAGACAGACAGGCAGACAGACAGACAGACAGGCAGACAGACACAGGACAACATTGCAGTAATGAGTAAACCAGTGAATAAAATGAGTCAGACAATCAGCTGTCCCTTCTCCAATATCCTACATCCTATCTCATCCCATTCCATCCTTCATTCGACTCTGCCATCCACTTCCATGCAACCTTCTCCATCTTCCTCCATCATAATCCGCCATCCTCCTCCTCCTCCTCCTACGTTCATCCATTTTCCTCATCCGCAGCCTTCATCCAGCGAACGGTTGCAGCAGCTCCTTACCCCAGCGAGCATCCGACCATCAGACGGGCAAAGAGAACTGGCTTCAGTAGCAGAGGACACAGCCCACAGAGAGCATCTCACTTTGCATCCAAAGCGACGACGCGAAGAGGGATTCGATAGAAGTGGAACCGTTCTGATTCAGCGTCTGATTTCATCTCATCTGGTAAGTTATGCCACTGAAATTGTCGGTGGATAAATGGAGGTGAATGTTATCGACTGAGTTGAGGAACAAATCGGTCGGTAAGTCAGCCAGTCAATAAGTCAGTCTGTCAGTCAGTTTTCCGGCTGGTCAGTTATCAACTCGGTCGGTCTGTTATTGTTATGTTTAAGGGAAATTGAGGGAAAATAAGAGACGTTATAAGAGATAAATTCACTTCCTCCTTCAAAAAGCGACTCAAAACCCATTATTTCTCCTTAGCTTTCACGGATAAGGAAATCAAATTGCATCTTCTTCTGGCAACTGACTATCTGCGCCTCAGCTTCACGTTTCGCTATTACATTGCGCGTGTTACAAATGGGAATAAATAAATAAATAAATAAATAATAATAATAATAATAATAATAATAATAATAATAATGGTAATGATAATAATTCAAGAATACTTAACACAAGAATACGCAATACAGTGCAATTTAAAACAGATTAGAGAAGAGGTTGGATAATGAAGACAAGATACTATATATCTAAAACAGATTTAAGATAACATTATATTGCGTTTTATAAGATTGGATAATATGCGGACACGACGAAGTTATATTGTTTCCAGGACAATAAGCCCTGGACAGTAACCCCCGAACAATAACCCCCATGCATATACCCACCGGATATTGACCACCGGATAGCAAAGGCAGCACATGAAAATCCCCATACACCACTGATACAAATAATATTATATTATAATATTATTATTATAATATTATAATTATATTATTTAACAAATAATGTAAAATAAACGTGCCGTTTTTATCAGATATAAGCATTATCTCAGAGAAAAATTCAAAGTGCGTATCAAACTGCATCCCTTGAAAAAAATTCTGTCTATTGTCAAAAATTTTGGCGCAGTTAGAAAGACAAGTTACACATTCAATTTTTATTTTGTTTTCTGTGGCGTTAAAACTAACTTTATCACTTCCTTTATCAGATTTTAAAAATTCCATCATGGTTGACTGTAAACTAAATTTGTAACTTTCTTATTTTCCATGAAACTTTGCCATTATTTGGCTTTTGACCTCTTTCGTGTTTTTGATAAATCTGCTAATTTTCTAATATTTACTTATACCTGATGTTAGGTACATTTTGAAGCCTACTCCTGTCTTATCATGACTATCCAGGTGTTATTGTCCAGGGGTTATATCCATCGACCCATGGGGCTTATTGTTCGGGGTTGTTTTCCGGGGGTTGTTGTCTGAGGAGGGGGGAGGTTATTTCCCTGTTACCGGTTATATATTAGCTCTGATCTCATCTCCTCATCGTCTAACACCCTACCAAAATTTACTGAATTACCGAAGTTTACGCCATAGATGTCTTAAAGTCAGACTATTTCATTGCTTCAACATTTAAGGTATTTAGGTACAGATCATCAGTAAACGTCAGAACAAGCGCATATAGCGCCAATTCAAGAGAGACTCGTTCGAAAAGCAATGTCCGTTTTTGATGAGAATGCAAATGGCCTGCTAATCAAAACTTCGTATAGGGACAAAGCTTTTGAAATGAGGAGACGCGCCATTAATCAACAGTTTTAATCACTACGAAGGCCTCTGATGAATGTCTCATGATATCTCGTAATTGCAATTGAACCCCTCGGATTAATATGACGCAATAAATCAGTGAATGTGACAGCAGTTGCGACTGCGATACTCCGTAGAGGCAATGGCATCATTTGGACCGAAGTCATGAACTCCGGTGTATTCGTTTAGTTGGGGCCTGTACCTTAGGCGCACTCGAAAACTATCGCATTTTTCTAGCGCTCAGTTAGGCTAGGCTGAAGAAATCGATGTTATTTTCAGTTGATGAGCATTTGAATAACCAGCTCTCTCCTTTTACACATTCCTCCTTATAAATTGGCATTCCATATATGTGTCTTCTTTCGTTGTCTTCAAACGAATTGCTTTCCTCTGTCTCTTTCGCTCTAGACGCGTCTCTGATTCGTGTGCTCTGATAGAGGAGCTTCATAAATTTATAGATAAAATTCCATTCAGTTATTTATTCTTTTATTTAACAGAATGTCATTTGAGTATTTAAATAGCAATTTATTTTTATGTATCTAGTCGGCAATTTTTTTATAGTATCATTTGTTTACCCAATAAATGTACAGCACTTAGGACAGATACACAGGAACCAATTAGTGAGCAATTACCTTGAATTGTACAATATGATTTTTAATGAATGCATTACTGTCAACCTTCTCTCATAAGCCGATGCTAAGAAAATGAAATCGCTAGCATTTAACTCCCATGGCCGCCTATGGACTAGCTCTTCTTTCTCAATGTTCAATTTACCTGTTCCTATGCCACTGTCTACCTAGTACCCACCTCTGTCGGGCGATACCCAGAACCTCAACCGATACTAGGTCTATACCGTGCAAACAATCAGCTCAGGGTCTCGCCCCAGAAAACCCGACAGACATGACAAGCGCGTTGTGGGCATGCGTCAGAAAAAGGCGCTCGGAATCTGAACGACAGTGAGTCGCACTGAACAATTTCCGGTTGCTCTCTTCATCGATTTAGTCAGTTGTATTGTATCTATCAATTCATATAGCGTCTCTCACAATGCATAAAATAATTCGATACGACTTTGCATCGTTGGTGCACCCTATATAGTTGTATCTTCGTCGCATCTTTATTGTATCTTCGTCGCATCTTTGTTGTATCTTCGTCGCATCTTTGTTGTATATTCGTCACATCTTTGTTGTATCTTCGTTGCATCATCGTCGTTACATCGACCTCATTCGAACCGGAAATACGCCAGAATTCGATTATTGGCGTGATTCGATTTCACAAGCGTTTCCTAAAGGACGCGCTTTCGATACACTTCCTACTAGAAACACATTCGACGACGGGAAATTGAAGAGAGGCTTCTGTCTGGTCGAGAATGACACTGTTAAACTTGCGTGTATGCAAGAGCGCAGATTATAATGTGTGTATGCAAGGCCGGTGTGGTTCTGTTTGCGTGGTTTAGTACGTATGGACACAATATGCGTGCAATGTAATGTAATAATGCTGACTGGCTCTTCCCGGATTGAATAGTGCCAGTCCCAAGCATGGATAAGGAAGATGGCGCTGGTGGTCTTTGTTATTATATAAGTCTTATATGTTATATGCACCTATTTGATTATTGTAATGAAATGTAGTCGAGCATTTATATAGCGCCCCTTAGCGATATCTACTCAGAGGCGCTCTCTGCGCTTGCCTAAAAGATGTGAAATGTCATAGCGTGCGAGTAAAATATACAATGTATAATTTAGCAAAACTATGGTACCTCGGTATGCACAGTAAGCTGAAAAGAGTCACCAGTGGTGGGCTCACGCACAAGAGTGGAACCAACCATGTATGCGCCGCATGAACTTGTTTATGTAAGCTAATACTTGGCCAGTTAAAAAATTCACGAATGTTAAAGAATTACTTAACGTTTGCGATTTCAAACGAACCATTAATGAAGCATGCGCGAATATAGAACATTAAATATGAAGCCTGCACGGTTAAGAAGAACGCATGAATCCACGAGATCTCCAATTCTCAACTGCTCTCGGAAGGTAGACCATAACAGCATCCTCATCCACAAACCACATTCATTCTCTTACAACCATTGAAGCACGACACGATTGAGAATCCGACGTAGAGTGTAATTATCTTTTACTGAGGAGCTAAAAAAGAATGGCGTCGTTTTTAGAATCGAATCAGCGAAAAGATGCAAATTTCAAAATTCATAATATTTAGATAGATCAGTAGGCCTGTGCACACACGCGGAAACTGTCATAATGGTTCGGGAACACTCGACAGTCAACACTCGACCGAATCTCGATGATGATGATGATTATGACCGGGTTTGAAGACTCTGAAAATGCTGGTAACAACAAAAGAAACCGCTCAGTATGTATCGCCTCTTCAATTGCTTAATTACCTATGGCTGCTGCGTTAGATCTAAAGCCAGCAATCAACTGCCTCATTAATAACATGACTGGCGCGCAAGCAATGAGGCGCTATATGAATGCATAACTGCCAGAAGTTATTTACGAATTGCATACGATTTTGTATATATATATAATATGTAATGCTTATGATCGATTACTTATAAATAATATTCTGTTAGTTAGTTGGCTTATAGTTAGTAGCAGTTGCAGTTTAAAGACACTGCATGACAGCCTCTCCTCCTCCTTTATATATAATATATATATATATAGAGAGAGAGAGAGAGAGAAAGAGAGAGAGTGAAAGAGAGCATAATAGCCTCCCCTCCTCATTTATCATGGTTTTGGACTGGCACTATTCAATATTAGTATGTTGGCATATTCTTATTTGTACCCTCCCTCCAATTTCGAAACTCCCCAATTGAGAGATCTAACTGAGAGGAGATCATCTCTCAATGAAATCTTTCCAATTCTTGGATGGAGAATTGTCCCCAAGGTTTCTATGGCGAAGAAACTCCTGCAAAAATAAATATATATGAGCCACATAATGATAAATAATGGACAAAAACTATTATTTGTAAAGATAAAGAGTAATGAGTTATTGTACCTGAACTTAGATGTCATGGTTTAGAAAGATTATTGCTTTCCCTTCAAGTTCAGTTCGCGTCCTCTGCCAGAATAAAACGTGAACATAAATTGTAAAGGAGAAAGGAAAGAGGTGAATAAATCGATTTATCTCCAGGCATTGCAATGCAAATATGTGGCGCCAGATCTTGGAGTTGAAGAGGTTTTCAAAAGGCACCTCATAAATTCTCTTCAGAAACTTATGGTTGTTAATGGCGTCGTTTGAATGGTTGATTGCAGAGAATCGTCTATTTCGATTATTTGTCGTCTGAGGTTGGCCTACAAAGCTTCGTCATTAGAAGTTGGCTTTTACAAATTGAGGAATAATAACTATTAAGACAACAAATACGACGACAATAACAACAACAACAACAATATTAATAATAGCAACTACGACAACAACAACAACAACAGTAGTAGTAGTAGTTGTAGTGGTAGTGGAAGTAGCGGAAGTATTGGAGGTAGTCGTTGTGGAAGCAGTAATAGTAGTTGTAGTAGTAGGATTATATAGTAGTATAGGAGGAAAAGTAGTAGCGTATATATACCATATATAAAAAACAACACTAGTGATTATCATTTCATTTTCATTGAATTGTATTTACAGATTTCTATAGCGCCTCTTCCGGCACGATCTAATCAGAGGCGCTTAATAAGAAGCTAATGAATATGTTTTACTTATTTATATATTTTATTCATTTAACTCCCTCCTAATTGAGATGAGATCTATTCTATTCGAGTGCTGCGTCAAGTCAGAGGGTTTGTCAGATCAGTGGCTGAGTACATAAATAAGATGGGACTAGAAACCAAAATAAGACGTTAATGTTTCGAAACACGGATCCTATATAAGTAGCCTATCTTCTCACAATCCACTCAATATATATATATATATGCATACATTACATAAAAATACATAATATATATATGTCATCGTCATCATCATGGTCCATGATTCGTAGGTGTCCAATGCAACTTTTATCATCTGTTTCCATAGTTCTCTATCTTGCTCTGCTATCTATAGGCTTTGAAGGTCACTTTTGCACCATTCTATAATGTCGTCCATCCACTCTCTGTTTGGGCTTCAGCGGCGCCCTTTCCCATCCATAACTCCTCTGATTACAGCTTTCACTTTCTTTTTGTCATTCATTCCACATAATCATATGTGTCCAATGAGGCTTAATATCCTCCCCACTAATTTTTGCATTAAAGCCTCCTTTATTTCTAGTCTTCTTCTGATTTTCTTATTTGTCGCCTTCATTGTCCAGTTCAAGTGTAATATTCTCCTATAACAGTACATTTCAAATGCTAGTATTTTGTCCCGATCTGATGTTTTAATTGACCATGTTTCGCATGAATACATTGCTGTACTAAATACAAATGTTTTAAGGATGTTAAGTTTAGGTTTGTAACTGATGTGCTTGGTATTCCATGTGACATTTTGTTTAGGTCCGCTTTAACTCATTTTGCCTTTGCTAGTCTTGCCTTTATGCCTACAATTGTTGTCCCTTGTTATAAGACTGTCCAGGTCAACAAATTCCTTAACATTGTCTATTGTCTCTTCTTCAATTTTTGTTTCTTTGCGTATTGTCTCCCTACCAATTACCAATGTTTTTATCCACGTTTATGACTAACCCAGCTTTCATGGGATCTATGTTCAGTCCAGCTAGGTCTACACTTTCCTGTTTACAAACTCTCGCAGCTCTCCTCCGGCATCTCCACGTCACTTGCAAATCTAAGGTTGTTAAACTTTACTCCTAGTTGCACCGATATTTCTGGTTCATTCTCTTGTAACCTACGCTTTCCATTATTTTTGCAGAATGATATAGAGGGTCTATATATATAGATGTATGTATATATATATGTAGATATATATATATATGTAGATATCTAAATACAATATATATATATATACAGGATATAGATAAACGTACTATGTATATACTGGTCAGTGGCGTCAAGAAAAGCCGCATATTCCGAGACCGTTCCATTAAATCGGGTGATTTATAAAGCTCCTTTTTCGTAACCTCCCAAAGGACTTTAACAAGCCGTCGGCTGTCACTTCCGACACCGGATTCGATCCTGCGACCAAGAGGTCAGAGTCGCCAGTAGTTAACCAATCGTTCGGCGAAGCGTGACTGTCGAAGAGAGAATTTAGAACGCGACCCTTGAGTGTTAATCGCATTTACGTCTGGATGGCTTGAAGGAAAGCGAAGTTAACAGCAGGCGTCGCTGTTGAGGAAAGGAGGAATTGAAAGAAAAACTAAGATTTGTGGACGTAACAGAACTTAATGCGACCTAACGTAACGTAGTGTAATAGTTTCAGTGCTATCACTGTTCGTCGGCCAATTAGTAATACTATTAACAATTAAACTACCAATGCTAACTTCAATTAGGTTAATTAGTGAATCTACTAGCAGATTACTAGCAGAAAAAACTACTAATGCTTATTCTCGTGATGCCAATTAGCAATGCTACTAGCAGTAGAGCTACGAATGCTTATACTAATGCTGCCAATTAATGATATTACTAGCTGTAGAACTACTAATGCCTACTCTAATGATACAGATTAGCAATATTACTAGCAGTAGAGCGACTAATGATGCCAATCTAATGGATATACTATTACTTGTCTTGCATTGCAGTCAATTGCTTCTTGAAATTGAAAAGTTGAAGATGACAGCACACTGGGAAACCGGAAATGGATCGAGTCGCCTCGAGCGGCTGACTGCTCAAGCGTGAACTTCCGCTATCTCTGTTGCGCACGTAGGCGCGCAGCACCCTGGGAGTTTCCGGTTAAGATTAGCGCCGTCTGGCATAACAAATAGGAACGAGTAGGAGGAGGAGGAGGAGGAGTAGAAGGAGGGTGGGGAAGAAATGGCGGGGAAGAATGAGGAGGGATAGGACAATGGGGTAGTGGAAGTAGGAGGAGGGAATGGTGATTTATGGCCAGAGATCGAAGGCAAACACTTCGTTGACTGTTAAGACGTCACTATTTGCTGCTACGTGTCTAACTGTGCGACCAGACTCACTTAATGCAATCACGAACGAGTCTCAGAGGGTGTCTCTCTGGTTGTCTCTCTCTCTCTCTCTCTGTTTCTTTCTCTCTCTGTGTCTTTCTCTCTGTCTTTCTCACTCTGTCTGTGTCTCTATCTCACTCTGCCTCACTCTGTCTTGTCTCTCTCTGTCTCACTCTGTCTCTGTCTGTTGTTTTATCTCTCTCTCTCTCTTTGTCTCTCTGTCTGTCTCTCTCTGTCTGTCTCTCCCTAGTTTATTCTCTTTCCCTTTCTCTCCCTCTTCCTTGCCCTCTCTCTACTCCCATCTGTCACTTTGTCTATTTCCCTGTCTATATCGCCACCCCGTTTATGCCTCTGCCAGCTCTGTCAACTCTGTCTGTCTCTGTCTCTTTATCTGTCTCTCTCTCTCTCTCTACGTCTGTCTCTTTCCGAATATCTCTCTGTATCTTCATCCCTCCATCTCTCTTTGTCTTTCCGGATCTGTCTATGCTCCTGAGTTTCTTCCGCAAATGCTTCAAACTCTCTCTCTCTCTCTCTCTCTGTCTGTCTCTCTGTCTCTCACTGCCTCTGCCTCTGTCTCTCTCTATATCTCACTCTCTCTCTCCCACACCCTGTCGCCTCTCTCACTGGCGCTCTATAAATGCGTGCTTACGCCTCCGATTACGACCGAAGTATCGTTGATAGATGGGCCAGCGCGTATGGACGACGTCTTGCAAGGCCTGAAGACCTTCTTCGTCTTTCACCAGCGCATGACTCGAACAATTATTAATGAGCTACTTGGAAGATCCTGTCGAATTCGTAACGATGAAAAAATAACGAAGAAACCCGAAGAAAGCTGATGGAACTATGTCGAACGAAACCGAAGAAACCCGAAAAACTAAAGGAAAAAACCACCGAAGAATGCAGAAGGCAACCGAATAAAGGCGGAAAGAACCGAAGAAAAGCGGAAGGAACGGAGGTAAACCGGGAAAAACCGGCAAAAAGTCGACGAGAACTAAGAAAAGCCGGCCAGGCCCCAAATATAGCCAGAAAGAACCGAATAAAGCTGAAAAGAACCGAAGAAAGCCGACAAGAACCGAAGAAAGTAGGAAAAACCCGAAGAAACTGGAATTTTTTTCGATGAACCTTTGTTGTAACTTTCAAATTTCGTTTCAGCACTCCGGTGTATTAGGGCAGCTGTCGGTTGTCAGTGTGTTTAACTATTCCTCTGTAAATATCTGTTCGTTATTCGTTTCTTTGATCCTGGGATTCATGTCCCTCAATGCGTCTCTCTCTTTCTCTTTCTCGGTGTCTGTCTGTCTCTCTCTCTCCGTCTCTTTCTCTGTCTCTCTCTCTCTGTCAGTTTCTCTTTCTTCATCTGTAGCCGAGGTCTCTCTTTTTTCTGTATATATATATATATATATTTATCTTTCTGTCTGCCTATCTCCCTATTTCTCCATCTCTCCCTATTTCTCCATCTCTCCCTATTTCTCCATCTCTCCCTCTTTCTCCATCTCTCCCTCTTTTTCCATCTCTCCCATTTGTCTCTTTTGCCTCATCATTCGGCGCTCAATGTAACAGCTACTCAATAGAAGCACTCCTCATCGGACAACGGTTGTTACGAAAGAACTGTCTGTCTGCCTCACCATCTGTTTGTCCCTCTGTCTGTCTGTCTGTCCGTGGGTCTCCATCAGTCTCTATGTCTCACTCTATCTCTTCTCAGTTGGCAGATGTCGACGAAGAAAATGACAGAGCGAGCGATGCTAAGTTGATGTTAGTCGAGAAATACACGACTTTCGTATTTCGTATCAGCAACAAAACGCACAAATACTAAACGCATACACACACGTACAAGCACAGATACATGCAAACACACATACACAAAAATACAGCCACAGATACATAGTCACACATGCACGAACTCATACAAACATACGGACACACCCACGTACGCGTACATGCTGGTAATTTGTATGCGAAGATATTGAACACGTACATGTAGGCCTACGAATCGATAGAAGTGTGTTTCAGAGTATGTGTATGTATGTTTGTAGATATGCCTGCATATATGCTTGTATGTGTGCGTGTATAATCTTGCACGTGTGTGTGTGCATGTGTGCATGTGTGGATGATTGTAGGTATCGATGCAATTATGTAAGCAAGTATTCGTACATGCGCTTGAATGTAGGTGCTTGTGTATGTATGTATGTATGTATGTATGTATGTATGTATGTATGTCTGCATATGTGTATGTTTGTATATATATATATATATATGTATATATATATATGTTTTACGTAGCGCATTTAATTCTTGAGTCGGTTTTGCCGACCGCTCTTTTACGGTCAATATTTAAAGGAGTTTAGGCAGTATCAGGTTATTTCTGAAGCTTTGGAAGAGGGGATAAAGAAGAATGGGGAAAAGGGTTGAAGGAAGAGAGAGAGAGTAATATGAGGAAGAAGAGAATGTAAAGGAGAAAGAGGAGGAAGAGGAGGAAAAACGAGGAGGAGGAAAGAGAAAATGAGGTGGAAAGGGAATAGAAAAGGTGAGTGAAACAACAGAGAAGTAAGATGATAATAGAGTGGAATGAGTGAAAGGATGGGTTGAAACGAAACAGAAGGAAGAGGAGGAGGAGGAGAAGGGGAGGAGGAGGAGTATGATAAACAGAAGAGGAAGAGGAGGAGATTAGAGAAGTGGAGGAGAAAACAGCAACCTATGAGGATAGTGAGCAAGCGCTGGCGGATTGAAAGAGGAGGAAGTGGATTCAAACTCTTCTTCTTCCTCCTCCTCCTTCTTCTTCTTCCTCCTCCTCCTTCTTCTTCTTCCTCCTCCTCCTTCTTCTTCTTCCTCCTCCTCCTTCTTCTTCTTCCTCCTCCTCCTTCTTCTTCTGCATCCTGCTCCTCCTCCTTCTTCTTCCTGCTCCTGCTCCTTCTTCTTCTTCCTCCTCCTTCTTCTTCTTCTTCCTCCTCCTCCTCCTCTTCTTGGTGCAGCATACGCATTTCCCCTTTTAGGCTGATCATTGCGAGTGGCGACACCTGCCACTGAGGAAGGAGACACTGCTGCAGATACGACGTCTTTGGTTACGCACTCAACAGGAAGCACTCCGAGAAAGTTCCGCAGGTGCGAAATAATATTTCAATCATCTATATAAGCATATGTCATCTTTCAAAGTCTTAGTCATCTTCTTAAAGATTGAATCATCTTTTCAAAGGTACAGTCATCTTGAAAAGCTACAGTCATCCTTTCAAGTTCATAGTCATATTTTCAAAGCTTCAATCATCTTTTACAAGCATATGTCATCCTCTCAAAGTTTTTATCAGTCTGACTTGGACTTGGAAAAAATGACTGAGACTTAGAAAAGATGAATGACTATTATGCAAAATGAAAAATTCTTAAGCTTAGAAAAGATGGCAATAGATTTATGAAGCTATTGTCATCTTTTCGAAGCTTAAGAATTTTTTATTTTTTCATAGCGTCATTCATCTTTTCTAAGTCTCAGTCATCTTTTCATCATCTCTAAGATTGAGTCACTTTTCAGTTTTATAGGACTATTCCATCTTTTGCACACCTATTTAATCTCATCTTGGCCTAAGTCATATTCCAACTGTTTTCCTGCTGCAGTACCCGAACGATGCTTTGCACCAAAGGAGCGGTCCTGCTTCTGGTGGTCGTCACTTGCTGGGGCCCAACGCCAGGGGGCGCCCTCGCTGACGATTCGAAGATGGCGATTGATGGACTGGAGAAAGGGGCAGAGTTCAACAAGAACCACCGGGTCTCCTACGTTGAGCGGAAGTTCAAGGACGGGCTGACGTCGGATGCCGAAGAGGAGGAGAGCGATGATGTAGAGAATGACGATGAGGACGATGACGAAGAGGATGGTCCTGCCGCAGGTGAGGAGATGGTGGAAAACGTTGCTTCAGGACAATGATTTATGTGGGGCTGGTATTGGAAGTTGCGGGTATGAGTCGATGACGTTTCAAGATGTACGCTAGTCTCTCTCTCTCTCCTCTCTGTCTTTGTCTCTCACTCTCTCTATGTCTCTCCATGTCTCTCTCTGTCTATCTCTGTGTCTGTCTCTTCCTGTGGATGTATCTCTCTCCGTTTTTCTCATTCTATCTCTGTATACATGTCTCTGTTTCTCTCTCTGTCGCTCTATATGTCTCTCTCTATGTGTCTCTCGTTCTATCTCTATCTCTGTTTTTCCGTTTTGTCTCTGTCTCTGTTTCTGTCTCTCTGCGTTTCTCTCTCTCTTTCTGTTGGTCTAACTGTCGCTCTCACACTGTGTGTCTCTCTTTCTATATATGTCTTTGTCCTTCTCACCTTGTATCTGTCTCTGGCTCTGTCTCTCTCTGTCCCTCTGTCTTACTCGATTCTGTTCTTTGTCTGTTGGTTTTCTTCCTGCCCTATCAGGTCAAGGGTCACGTCATCTCATATAATAACATTGAAGCATTATTTGCTAGAAAAAAAAAATCGCTGGGAAATTGAATCGAATTACCAATAGACCTTACAAAGATAACTTCAAAGCCTCGAAATTAAAATTAAAATATTACGAAAGTAATTCCTTTTCGCATTATAATTGGTTTTAAAAACATCTTATACTATTCACGGCTCCTATTTCTTTGTTGATGTTCATGCAGGCATCTTTTCACTTCAATTTGAACTAAAGTTGAAGTAATTACAAAGGCTGCAGCTTCTGCCCATTTAAAAATTTTATTCGCCTTGAAACACGTATTTCTTACCCGTATTTTCAATTTGCCCCAACCTCATCACCATCAATCTTTTTTATTGTTTATTGAGCAATGCAAATATTACAACAACAGCCCTGATTCCAAATGAGCCAAGAAAAGCTAGACACTAACTTTGGCTCCTCTTCATTGGTCAATATTCGATTCCTACATATATCCTTTCACTATGACTAGAATTTATTCAGCTTGAACATTAGCAATAACTCTTTCTTAGTTAATATTCATACTCATATATTTTTAATATAATTAGATTTTTTCAACTTACCTATCAGCAACAACTCGTTCTTGGATAATATACATACGTAGGCCTATAGGCCTATCTTTTGACTTCAATAAGTTCAATTAGAACATAAGCAATATGTCAATAAGAAACACTCCAACTCTTTCAGGTGGCGAGATGTCAAAGTTCAACGGAATCCTTGGCCTGAAGGACAAGAGGAAGCACGCCTTCAGAAGCGACCTCGGCAAACGTAGTCAGATCCACCACGAGCAACCTCTGCTCCACGGAGATGTCATTGAGAAACGCTATCGAAGCTTCAAGGCCGATCTCGGAAAGCGCTACAGCCGCTTCCGGAGCGACCTTGGCAAGCGATTCGGAGGAGACTCGACACCGGGTGAACTGGATCTCGCAGAAGGCGACTGGGGGAGAGATAACCTTGGGGCTGGGCCCGTCTACCTGCTCACCGAGAAGAGGCCCAAGTTCCGGGCTGACCTGGGCAAGCGAGCCAGGTACGAGGCGTCGAGGAGAGTGTTTCGGGCTGACCTTGGAAAGCGGCGCCTGTTCCGCAGCGACCTTGGATAGGATCACTTGGGACTACGGTCACGTGGCTGGACGGCGGTCGATCACGTGACGTGGAACGACATCTGTCGGTCGATTGGAACTCTTAGCGACACCTGGCGGAGAACCGATGATTATCATCCGTGTCTTGTTACTTAGTCTAACGATTCGTCTGCGAGGCTTTCTCGCTGTCTATGTCTCCGTGTCATTCCGTCCTTGTCTGTCTGTGTGTGTGTCTCTCTCTCTCTGTCTCTCTGTGTCTTTCTCTCCCTTGGTGAGCTTAAGGAACCAATCGATCTTCGTTTGCTCGCATTGGTCTTCTTGTATGCGTCATCGTCGTCGTTGTCTTCGTCGTTGTCATCGTCATCATCATCATCTTTCTCCTATGCATCTTCATAT